>BSBM01000738.1:32077500-32085000 GCA_027924585.1 Larix kaempferi
TGTGCTAATAAAATTCATAGGGTGACATAGATTTGTTCCTTGTTGAAGTGGTTATCCACCCATGCTTTCAGGTTTCCTTATGATGGTCACATGTGCAAGAAATCAATCTACCAAAGTAGGAAAAATATTGTTTTGCATATTCAGAAATTTGGCTAAGTGTTGAATTCACAAGGCTAAGGGGCCATTTGGAAATGCCCGCAAGGAAGTGTCCTTATGTTGAGAAAATTCATCAGTTGGCATGGTCTTTTTCCTTGGTGAACCGTCTATTCATCCATGGAGTCAGATTGTAACAAAATGTTTGTAACAAAATCATTGTAACCTAATGTTTGTAACAAAATGTTAGCATCTAGATATGCCAAAACACCCTATGAACACCAACAATTGGGGTTAATGCTGATGTGTTCGTACTCTTCATGTATATGGATAGGGGATTATATATTCACTACCTAGATTATATACTTGTACTCCTTTTTGTTAACATGGATATTCGATTGCAATAATGTTATATGAGATGCATGGTTAAAAAAATTGAGTTCATTAGAACAATTAATATTCAATATGAGCCATTTCTTAGAATCTTCATCTAGAGAAGACACATTGAAAGGGAATATCTCCAAGGAAGAAGATAAATTTTATATAGATTGAGGTAAGTTGCTTATTTAAAAAATGTGGAGATCATGTTTCTCTACGTTAAGATGATTTTTGAGAAACACATGTTGAGGAGGAAGACTAAACATCAAAGAGGGAATGCTTTGAAAGTAGTGAGCATGGAATTTTCAAAATGAAATTGTTGGCCACACGCAAAACTTTGGAGTATGAAATTTTGAGAAATATTACGATGATTTAGAGAAGTTATTTGTAAATTTATTGTTGAGATAAAGCTTTTGCAACTCACTCGATGCAATGAGTGCTAATTGGACTACTCAGTATCATAATAAATTTGTCATCTTGAATAATACTGATGGGATATTGGTCATGCCTTAATGACATACTCTATGAAAATAATTCAAAAAATGTTATCTCAACTTTATAAGGTTCAAATTAAAGATTTGAGATTCCCGTGGTTAGTGGTGTTAGAAGAGCAGGTTTCCGGATTATCCACAGTCGGCATTTTGTCTGTCGACATTTCGAATCCTCAACTGGATTCATCCTCAGGACAATAATGGAGAGAAGAGTTGCTCTAGGTGCTAATAAATAGGTTATGAAAGACCGTTCATTTCCACAATGATCTATCTTTCCAAATTCTTATCTTATCTTTGCAAATTCTTGAACGCGAATGCTAAACATTCCTTTTTCCATGATAATGCAATTAAATCGATAATGATAATGCTAATACAATAATAATGATAAAAATATTTCAATGATAATGCAATGCTAATGCTAATACCATAATAATGATAATAATCCTTCAATAATGCAATAAAATCGATAATGATAATGCTCAAACAATAATGATAATAATTGCAAAGTTAAGGTTGAGGTTAACAAGAAATCAAAAATTATTAGGGTAAAAAAGATTGCTGATGGCATTAATAAGATACCCTTATATCATTTATAATTAATAATAACCATACTATTAAAAACATACTATTCATTATTCATTATTAACCATTATTATTAATAAGGTACCATAATTAATAATCAATCATAACCTTGTCTATTAAAATGCAAAAACCTAAAATGCTAAGGTTATTGTGAAATTAAATCAATTCTTTGTTAACCAACATTATTAATAAGGTACCATAACCTCTCAAAATCTTAACCTTGTCTATTAGAATGCAATTAACCTAATAATGATAAGGTTATTATGAAATTAAATCAATATAAAATCACCTTGGCATTGTACATGTTAGCATTCAAGTATTATTATTAGAAAGATGCTAGAAGATGATCTAAGTTATTGTTGGATTTATTAATAATGATGGTCTAAGTTATTGTAGGAATGCTCAATGCTCAGGATACATAATAATGATAGTGCGTGAGGTTTATAATTATTTTATGATAATGACACAGTGAAGGAAGGGTTGTCCATCATACCTGGTTTTTATCGTTACCTTCTTTATGATAATGACGAAGTGAAGGAAGGGTTGTCCATCATACCTGGTTTTGATTGTTACCTTCCTTAGTGATTAGTGGTAGCCATCTTTCACTTATTTCAAGTCCCCCATCTCTATTTAGGTTGTTCGGGTACTTCTAGATTTCCATCGCTTCTCTCACCCTTCGTTTGTAGTAGTGGTCTTCTACTGCGAGTTGCTTCGTGTTTTCCAGGCAGACATGGTGTTTATGAAGCACCTGAACAACCTAAATAGAGATGGGGGACTTGAAATAAGTGAAATATGGCTATCACTGATCACTAAGGAAGGTAACAATCAAAACCATGTATGATGGACAACCCTTCCTTCACTTTGTCATTATCATAAAGAAGGTAACGATAAAAACCAGGTATGATGGACAACCCTTCCTTCACTGCATCATTATCATAAATTAATTATAAACCTCACACACTATCATTATTATGTATCCTGAGCATTGAGTATTCCTACAATAACTTAGACCATCATTATTAATAAATCCAACAATAACTTAGATCATCTTCTAGCATCTTTCTAATAATAATACTTGAATGCTAACATGTACAATGCCAAGGTGATTTTATATTGATTTAATTTCATAATAACCTTAGCATTATTAGGTTAATTGCATTCTAATAGACAAGGTTAAGATTTTGAGAAATTGTGGTACCTTATTAATAATGTTGGTTAATAAAGAATTGATTTAATTTCACAATAACCTTAGCATTTTAGGTTTTTGCATTTTAATAGACAAGGTTATGATTGATTATTAATTATGGTACCTTATTAATAATAATGGTTAATAGTGAATAATGAATAGTATGGTTATTATTAATTATAAATGATATAAGGGTATCTTATTAATGCCATCAACAATCTTTTTTACCCTAATAATTCTTGATTTCTTGTTAATCTCAGCCTTAACTTTGCAATTATTATCATTATTGTTTGAGCATTATCATTATCGATTTTATTGCATTATTGAAGGATTATTATCATTATTATGGTATTAGCATTAGCATTGCATTATCATTGAAATATTTTTATCATTATTATTGTATTAGCATTATCATTATCGATTTAATTGCATTATCATGGAAAAAAGAATGTTTAGCATTCGCGTTCAATAATTTGGAAAGATAATATAAGAATTTGGAAAGATAGATCATTGTGGAAATGAATGGTCTTGCATAACCTATTTATTGGCACCTAGAGCAACTCTTATCTCCATTATTGTCCCGAGGATGAATCCAGTTGAGGATTCGAAATGTCGACAGACAAAATGCCGACCGTGGATAATCCGGAAACTTGCTCTTCTAAGGTTCAAATTCTTAAAGAGAGATGCTCACATGGTTTTGTGGTAATGCCTTGATTATAATTTATATGTAATTGTAGTAGAAACTTGGGCACATATTGGAAGTAGTGCACATTTAAGACTGGAATAGGAAAATGGCGGGAATTTTACAAAGGTCACTTAGGCAGTTTTACCAGTAATTTTATATTTAGACAATTTGTGTAATTTCTAAGGTGGATTTTTTATTTCACAAAAATCCTGGACCAATGCCACTAGATGATGTAGTACACCTCATTGAGCACACCTAAGCTAATTTCACTCTCAAACTCATCTTCATTTTCCCTAGGTGGGCATTTTACTGAACTTGGTGCAAAACTTCCTAAACCCTGTTTTGGCAAACTTATAAATTCCTCCTCAGACACTCTCAAGACAAAATGAGACCATGGTCAGGTAGAAAAATCAATAAGCTACAACCTGACCATACGGGGCGGGAATTTTATTTAACCCATGAAATATGGCGGGCATTTTACTGAGGCCACTTAGGCATTTTTACTCCCTCTGGTGCAAAACAGCTTGAAACCCTGTTTTGGCAGACTTATAACATCCTCCTTAGACACTATCAAGACAAACTGAGACCATGTTCAGGTAGACAAATCAACAAGATTAATCCTGGTGCTTCCAGATATTTTTTATCATTCTCCTATGATGTACGGCGGGCATGTCCCTAAGGAAAATTGGACCAATTTTCCAACACTAAGCCATTTTTCAGAATTTCTCCAAAGTTTATTCTGAACCCCTGTTTTGGCAGACCTATAACTTTGTCATAAAGCACTCTTTTGAAGAAATGAGACCATGGTTAGATAGCCTATTCAACAAGCTACATCCTGACAGGAAAGGGCAGGAATTTTCCTTAACCCATGAATTATGGTGGGCATTTTACTGAGGCCACTTAGGTAGTCTTACTCCCTCTGGTGCAAAAAATCCTGAAACCCTATTTTGGAAGACTTATAACTTCCTCCTCAGACATGCTTATGGGAAAATGAGACCATGGTTAGATAGCCACTTCAACAAACTATACTATGATATGATGGTGCATGCATTTTTCTCAAACCATGAATTATGGAGGGCATTTTCCCAAGCCCACTAGACTAGTTTTCCAACACTTAGCCATTTTCAAGAACTTCTCCAAAGTTTATCCTAAAACGCTATTTTGGAACACTTATAACTTTATCCTCAGACATGCTTATGGAGAACTAAGACCATGAATAGATATCCACTTCAACAAGCTATAACCTGATATGATGTTGCGTTCATTTTTTTCAAACCATGAATTATGGCGGGCATTCTTTTAGAGCAGTTTTGACTACTTTTTCCATACTTAGTCAATTTCCAAAGTTTCACAAACTTGCCAAACTTTTCAAGAATGATGTTAGATTGCAACACTGACTTAATGATTGCACTAGAACACCATCATGTGTCTTTCCATATTCATCACACATGCCACATCATCATACATGCCACGCCATCACTTGTAGGTCCATTTTGGAAACTAGGGTTTTGCTCAGTAAGGGAGTGTGCAATTTTTGACATGGGGGTCAAATTTGCAAAATCATCGACTGGGGACTTATGGCTAGCGTTTCCTGCTGGAACCTTCCTAGACACACTTGCAGGACTTCTCGGAACCCGGTTTTGTTGCACGGTTGGAATTCTATGGCCCTGGTAGGTATCCAACTGGTGTCCCTGAAGTCCTTTGGGATGTGAGCTAGAATGAGCCATAGAATGACGATCGTGGCTCAGATCGAAAAACTGCCTACTCCATTGGATTTAGGACATCGGGATAGTGATAGGGGTGCCCCTCTCTTCTGCTCCCATGGACCAGGTGTCATATTTTAGGTCCATTTTGGAAACTAGGGTTTTGCTCAGTAAGGGAGTGCACAATTTTTGCACATGGGGGTCAACTTTGCAAAATATTCGACCGAGGACTTATGGCTAGCATTCCCAGCTGAAACCTTCCTAGACACACTTACAAGACTTCCTGGAACCCATTTTTGTTGCACGGTTGGAATTATATGCCCCCGGTAGGTATCCAACAGGTGTCCCTGAAGGCCTTTGGGATGCGAGATGGAACGAGCCATAGAATGACGATTATGAAGATGATGATGATGACGCTGATGAAGATGTTGATTAGGAATAGGGAGATGACGATGGTGATGACAATGATGAATATGAAGATGATGAAGATGATGATGATGGTGGTGGTGGTGATGACAATGACAACGATGATGATGAGGATGAGGATGATGATGATGATGATGAAAATGATGATGATGATGAAGATGATGAGGATGATGAGGAGGAGGAGCAGGAGGAGGATGAGGGTGAGGATGATGAGGATGATCATGATGATGATCATCATGATGATGACGATGAAGATGTTGATGATGATGATGATGATGATGAAGATGATGGTGGTGGTGGTGAAGATGATGATGATGATGATGATGAAGATGATGGTGGTGGTGGTGAAGATGATGATCATGATGAAGATGATGATGTTGGCGATGATGAAGATGATGATGATGGCAATGATGAATATGTTGATTAGGAAGAGGGAGATGACGATGATGACGACGACGATGATGATGATGAATATGAAGATGATGAAGATGATGATGATGAAGAAGATGATGATGGTGGTGGTGGTGGTGATGACGACAACAACGATGATGATGATGAGGATGAGGATGAGGATGAGGATGAGGATGAGGATGAGGACGATGATGATGAGGATGATGATGATGATGATGAGGATGAGGATGATGATGATGATTAGGATGATGATGATGATGATGATGCCGAAAATGATGATGATGATGATGATGATGATGAGGGTGAGGATGATGAGTATTATTATGATGATGATGATGATGAGGGTGAGGATGATGAGTATTATTATTATGATGATGATGATGATGATGATGATGATGATGATGATGATGATGATGGTGGTGGTGGTGGTGGTGGTGGTGAAGATGACGATCATGATGGAGATGATGATGATGGTGATGATGAATATGATGATGATGACGATGATGAAGATGTTAATTATGAAGAGGGAGATGACAATGAAAAATCACCCAACAAGGGAAATCTATTAGATACCTAAGTATCCTTGTGGGTGTCATTGTCTCATTAGTTCAACAAAGATTATTAAGTAAGATTGAAAGTAAATTACAAAAGGAATCTTGTGGAGATATATCTCTAGAAAGTAGACTTAGCATCTTGGATAGGGCCTATCAACTAACCATTTTTTCCTTTTACCTTTATCATCATAATTAAAAAATGGAAATGGCTTTAAGAAGTTTCTTATGGAGATGAAAATGAGGAAAAAATATCTGTGTTCGATTGTTTGGAAAATTCATGCTTCCTTAGAGACAACTTTGCTTGGGAAATATGTACTCTTTATGAAGACAAAGGAGACCTATGTTTCATTGATATACATTTTGGAGGAAAATATTGGCATTGGATTGGATTGTAAGAGCCACATATGGAAAATATTATCAATCTACTATATGAACTTTTGGATGCTATCTCTACTTGCAACAATACTTGGTCTCATCAAACTTCACATAATGAAGTGTCAGGGATACACAACTATCTTCCTTCTAAACAATTAACAATCTTAGAGAAAATAATATAATTTCATACCCATCTTGTGGCACTAGATTTTTGTGCCTTTCCATAGTCTATGTGAGTCCTTATCCTATGCATACAACTCCTTTACATGTTCAAATCCAACTATCTCAATACACATTGTATTCAATCTCGGTGTTCTCCTAGTCATAGAGGACAGAGTTTAAGCATAGAGGACAGAACGAAAGATTTTAAGCATAGAGGACAGATTTTTTTGAATCAAAACCATGGATTTTCAGATTTCGGCATGCCCTGAAAATCCCTAGACAAGACCGGACTGAAACTTAATACGTATGCCCAAAATCCCTTGATCAAAAGGGCTTGAAAATCCCTAGATGAGATGGAAGTTGCAGATTTATCTTACGTAGTTGCAGTCATTTAAAAAAAATAGTGCAGATCTGTGATCGTGCAAGAGAAATGGAGAAGACTCAACAACCGTTC
>BSBM01000738.1:33367500-33372500 GCA_027924585.1 Larix kaempferi
GTTTAGCGAGCTCGTTGGATTCTTTTGAAGTCAGAATTCTGATATTCGATGCCTCTTTTCGTCAGTTGTATGGCGAGGTCGTCAGATTCATCACCATCATCATCGTTGTCATTGTCATCACCACCACCACCACCATCATCATCATCGTTTTCGTTGTCATCACCACCAACATCATCATCACCATCTTCTTCATTATCATCATCATCATCATCATCATCATCATCATCATCATCGTCATCGTCATCTTCATCATTGTAAGAATCTGTAAGGGATCTGGCAGTTGTAGCAACTCACAATCAAACTCACAAATATGTTGCAAAGGAGAAGAGAAGGAGACACTCAATGATGACCCATAAACACAGTAGAATAAAACAATATCTCTTTATTATACAATGAATAAGAATGTAAGTGAATGAGAACAATATAATAGTAAGGTACATAATATAGGATTCGAATAGGCCAAGTAGGGCATTCGAATTCTTAACTTAGATTCTGGCTTGGATAATAGTGGAGTCATCATCCAGTCAATGTATCAGTCATCAATGGTAACAATCAGTCAAGTGTGGCTAACTGAGTCTAACTAAGTGTGACGTAGGTGTAACTGGCACATGTAGGCACTAACTAAATGAAGGAGGCTTAGTGGAGGGCACATGAGGAGCTAACTAAAGACAGAATCGGTAGACTAGTCTCACTGAAGGTCCATCGGAGTGAAACTGCCAGTGGGGGAGTCAATCTAGCCTCAAATCAAGGAAGAACTGAGTGATAACTGACTGGTAGGTGATAAAGGCGCCTATCTGGCTGTGGTAGGTGAGAAAGGCGCACTAGCCATGCAAAATACTAGAGAAGGGAACCTTTGGTAGTTCGGAGGCCCCCTAGGGGTTGTAGACAGGTTGTGGAGAGCTAGAACCAAGTTCTAGGAGCTGGGATGTCCACCATCATGATGATTGGATGCATGCAGCATGCAGTTTTGCATGCAGGTAAAGAAGAGCTAGAAGCAAACTCTAGGTGCTGGGGAGACAACCATGATGATGACTGGATGCATGCAATTACATGCAGCATTCAGATATGCATGCAAGCATGCAAAATACAAAAACGATGGGGAGAATATTCCAACACCCCCCGCAAGCTATACTATGAGGAAATAACTAAAGAATAGGGCCCTAGTGACTAAGATCAAAGGTCACCCTGTAAAACATCAAGATAGGGCCCTGGTTACTAAGACCAAAGGTCACGTCGTACAATCAATCTAAAATAAACTAAGTGAGGAAAGATGGAAAACCCAGTGGGAATAAATCCCTCCCTCAAAAAGACTGAAGGTGCTAAAGTAGCATATCTTGACTTACCCCTGAAGGAGGCAAGTGTCCTTCTTTTCCGAAGAAGAATCGATCGATCTACAATGGATCAGTAATGTGAGAAGGATGAAACCTTCCATGCTGAAAATCTGATCTGGTTCTTCTATGATCATGTGGATTACCAACCAAATCACCGGCAGATCGGAGTGTAGCGGATTCCCATCTAGGAAGAAGAGGAATAACATGTGAGAGATCTTCAGGTTCTTGTGGATCTGGATCTCCCATTCGCTCATCTTCATCATCAGTTGCTAGACCTTCAGGTTCTTATGGATCTAGATCTATCATTCTATCATCATCATCCTTAGTTGCTAGACCTTCAGGTTCTTGTGGATCTTGGTCTAGCATTCCCTCTGAATCTGGAACAAGTGAAACTAACTCATGCTCACCATGTGCAAACTCTGAAACTGAATACTCATTATCGAGTAAAATTGACTCATCCTCCTCATCTCTTGAAGGAGTATAATCAAAACTGCTGATGTCATGAAACTGCTCTAGAATATGCGAGTAGTCCTCCTTGGAACCATCATAACTATAATCAATAGAAGAACAAGAACTAGATGATGGATCTTCATTTAGATCAGAGGAGGAGGTCCATTCTGTAACAGGAATTGTTTCATGCATTTGTACTTCTTCAAGATTCCTCTTTTTCTCAATCTCTGTTGGTGTAACAATACCCTTTGAGAGAGGAATGAAGTGAGAAAACTCATAGAGTTTAAACTTATGATTTGCAACTCCTTTGGAAATAATTTCCCTTGTAACCATGTTTTGTACCTCAAATTCATATGGAGTAAAGATCACTCTTTTTGGCTCTCCAGTATGACTCATTTGATATACTGAATGGATATTGGGTGCAATAGAAGGAACATAAAGCACATCAGAGAAGTGACCATGATCAAGATCGATTCTCCCAATCCCTTGAGAGGAAACTAGTGAATCATTCCCCAACTTGATGGAAGGGCCAATAAAGATTTCGAGACTAGAGAAAAGTTCCTTGGAGGAAGCCATATGACAAGATGCTCCTGAATCTATGATAAGAGAAGAACTAGTTGATGCAAATGCTATGAGAGCATTACATCTTTCCTTTCCTTTGGATCTGGGAGATTTAGAATCTTTCTTCCTTGCACATGCTGGTACAGGAAGGTTGTTCTCTTCAAGTAACTTTGCCATCAAATCTATAGTCTTTTGCATGCAAGCACTCTTAGGATGAGGCCCTCTATGACAGTATGTACACTCTGCCTTTCCCTTTTGAGAATGTTTGGCCTCCTTAGAGTACGAATCTCTATCTGACTGGTGTGTAGGCCTTGTATCACCAGAAATCTCTAGCTTTCCTATATCATTCACTCTCTCTACAATTGTAAGCGCTGAATCCAATTTGGGTATGATCATTCCCATTGAAATCAACTTCTCTTCCTCTTGGGTAAGAGATTGTGTGAAATCATCAAATGAGGGAAACTTCCATCTTGGAATGGACAACCAAGCTGATTGGAAAGTAGGGACAAAAACTGAGAAGTTTGCCCCCAACTTTGAGAGAATGGCAAGTATAAGCTGCTTATCTTCCTTCACTATCTCATATCTTTTCAATTGTGATATAAAGATTTTGAACTTGGTGAGAAAGGCATTGATATATTCGAAGCTGCCAGGACTCAAACATATGAGCTCATTCTCCAATTTGTGTGCTTCCATGTCATCTTTTGGCCCAAAAATAGATCTGAGCTTGTCCCACACCTCTTTCGGAGATGTAAGATTGATGACATGAAAGTGTATATCATCAAAAATTGAGAGAAGGAGGAGACCAATTGCTTCATCAAGTTGATCCAAGTACTTGGAATTTTCAACTCCACTGGTTAGTTCTACCATCGTTCCATTGAGTATTCTGGAGAAGCTCTTGGATCTCATGAAGAGAGCCATCTTGGCTTTCCACTCAACATAGTTGGAAGATGTGAGCTTTAGATCCATCTGAACAGAGAAAGTCGAATAGTTGAAGAAGATTCTGAATGGGTGAATAAACCTACAAAACAATAAAAGATGTGTTGATGGAGAATGCTACACTTTGACTAAACACTACCTTTAGGACACTTGGAACATGGACTAAGTCCTTCACACCTGGTTAGACCTCACTGGATTTCTCCATAGAAATCAAGTAATAGCACCAGGATTTGCTGTGGAAACTCAAAGACTTTTGGTGCACAAGTGAAAGATAGTTGCTCAAAGAAATGCTGCAACTGCTACAGTTCGAATAACTACTTCCCACTCTGATACCATGTAAGAATCTGCAAGGGATATGGCAGTTGTAGCAACTCACAATCAAGCTCACAAATATGTTGCAAAGAAGAAGAGAAGGAGACACTCAATGATCACTCATAAACACAGTAGAATAAAACAATATCTCAATATTATACAATGAATAAGAATGTAAGTGAATGGGTACAATAGAACAGTAAGGTGCATAATATAGGATTCGAATAGGCCAAGTAGGGCATTCGAATTCCTAACTCACAGTCTGGCTTGGATAATAGTGGAGTTGTCATCCGGTCAATGTATTAGTCATCAATGGTAACAGTCAGTCAAGTGTGGCTACCTAAGTCTAACTGAGTGTGCTAGGTGTAACTGGCACATGTAGGCACTAACTAAATGAAGGAGGCTCAGTGGAGGGCACATGAGGAGCTAATTGGAGTCATAATGGGTAGACTAGTCTCACTGGAGGTCCATCAGAGTGAAATAGTAAGTGGGGGAGTCAATCTAGCCTAAAATCAAGGAAGAAATGAGCGATAACTGACTGGTAGGTGAGAAAGGCACCTAACTGGCTGCGGTAGGTGAGAAAGGCGCACTAGCCATGCAAAATATAGGAGAAGGGAGCCTTTGGTATTTGGGAGGCCCCCTAGGGGATGTAGACAAGCTGTGGAGAGCTAGAACCAAGCTCTAGGAGTTGGGAGGTCCACCATGATGATGACTGGATGCATGCAGTGGCATGCAAATGCATGCAGCATGCAGTTTTGCATGCAGGAAAAGAAGAGCTAGAAGCAAGCTCTAGGTGCTGGGGAGACCACCATGATGATGACTGGATGCATGCAAGTGCATGCAGCATACAGATCTGCATGCAAGCATGCAAAATAAAAAAATGATGGGATAATATTCAGACAATCATCACCATCATCATCGTTGCCATCGTTATCACCACCACCACCATCACCACCACCATCATCATCATCATCACCATCACCCTCTTCCTCATCAACATCTTCATCACCATCATCTTCATCATCATCATCATCATCATCATCTTCATCATCATCTTCATCATCATCATCATCATCATCATCATCGTCGTCTTCATAATCATCATCATCATCATCATCACCACCACCACCATCATCATCATCACCGTCATCACCCTCTTCCTCATCTGAATCTTCATCATCATCATCTTCATCATCATCATCATCATCATCATCATCATCCTCATCGTCGTCATTGTCATCGTCGTCATCATCATCGTCATCAGCATCGCCATCATCATCATCATCATCATCATCATCATCATATTCATCATCATCATCATCATCGACGACGGTGGCGGCGACGATGGCATCATCATCGCCATATTCATCCTCATATTCATCATCATCGTCGTCGTTGTCATCATCACCA
>BSBM01000738.1:33377500-33407500 GCA_027924585.1 Larix kaempferi
TGTGCTCCTGGCTAAGTTCAAGAAACCTAAATCTGAATCTCAATGTATAACCGAATTGAAAAAAATAAAGCAGAAACCGACTGAAACGGTTTGGGTGTTTGATGAGAAGTTCAAGACCCTATTGGACCAAGTAAGCTTTGTTATAGCTCCGGAACAACACAAGGAATGGTTCATTGCTGCGTTGTTGCCCCATATTAGATTACCATTGATGCATCAAAAGGTTGAGTCGCAGGCAAAGGCCTTGGAGATCGTAATGAATCTAGAAGCTTCACCGATTGGTGAGACTAGTTCTAGTATGTCTCAGATCCAGAACCAGTTGACCAACCTGACACTAGAACTACAAACCATGAAAAATTGCAAAGAACAAAGGTATGAACCTAGACATGAGGTTTGGTGTACAGGTTGTAAAGGAGAAGGCCATGACCAGGAGCATTGCTTGTTATTCCGCGACTATCTTAATAGTGGTGCGCCCAACCCATTAAATCAGAATCAGGCCCCATGGTGTGAAATCTGTAGAACCACAGGACACAGACCTGAAGACTGTTATCTTATACAGAAATATGTCAAAACACCTAAAAATTTACACTGTAATTTCTGTAAATTAGTTGGACATGATGAATCCAACTGTCGTGCATATGAATTAATGAATGAGAGAAAACGGGATATGGACTCAATAAGAGGCACTGGCTTGTACCGCGTACAAGAAGATACCCAGCCAAAACAAGAGAATGCACAATATGACCAAGGAGGATACAAAGGTCGTGGTGGTGGATACCGTGGAAAAGGAAGAAATGCTGGCCCAGCACAGGGGAGAGGCCACGACCAGGTCATTTGTTATAATTGTGGTCAGCGAGTTTACGTATCTAGAGATTGTGTTAACCCATGCACTACGTGAAATTATTGTAAATCATTTGAGCATGTTATTGAAGATTGCCTAGTACTAGAGGTGGAAATGCATACAAGAAGACGAACGGGTGCACCAAACACGATCGTCCAGTGGATCGCAGTAGAGAAAAGAGAAGCAGACCCGAGCATCAATGTGGTCACACACAGTGGCGCTCAAACAGGCCGTGATAGGGGAGCATAAGCGTCCACATCAGGGGAGGCTCACACAAAGCGGTCTCCTCTTAAGACAGAATGGATAAGGAAAGCTACGGGAAAAATACCTACTCTTGACCTACAAAAGAACAAGGAAGTCTTTATCGACTCACGGGATAGCTTCAGAGAGCCACCAATAGAAACACAGAGGATACCGTTGCGCAGTCAACCACCGCATGTTGAATACATGCCAGTAACCTATGATAAAACAAGCACTGCGACGGATGTCAGCACTTCCATTGCGCAGTTCCTGCGAAGTTGCATGAAGTTACTCAAAAGTGAAAATGCCATACTTGAGTTGTAGAAGCTCATAAACCAATATGAGCCACAGACCGGAACAAAGACTTCTTATAGTGCAGTACATCACATAAGGAAGCACAAAAGAACAGGCTGACAAATGAGGCTTACCACACAGATAGGAGATTTTGAAATGGATGAAGTCATCCTTGATCTGGGATCAGAAGTAAATGTCTTAACTAAGCAGACATGGCAACAGATGGGTCGACCAAAGTTGTCATGGTCACCTATCCAGTTGAGAATGGCTAACCAAGATAAAGTCATACCGTTTGGCCGGTTAGCTGATGTGATAGGCGACATTGATGGAGTCCAAAGTCATACAGACTTTGAAGTTATCGAGATTGTGGATGATAGTCAGCCTTTTCCTGCTTTGCTAGGAATTGAATGGGCTATGGATAACTTGCCTATTATCAACTTAAAGACAAAGAAGATGATATTTGAAGGGAAGCATCTTAGGGTCATCACACCGTTGGATCCTGCAGATGGTGATAGATACAACGAGCCGATTTAGGAGGAATCCAAGGCTCAAGACTTGGACAGACTATACCAGCTCACAGTGAACCAGGAAGATTACATCAATCCTACCGCAGATGGCACACTCAGTTGGAGATGTGACAGCTCCTGCATCTCTGATTAGGAGGCAGGGCTGGAAAATTGGCAAAGCCGGATGCATGAAGTATCAGCAACAAGGTGCGCGTAGGTTACGAAATCACTGCACTGGATTGGGAAGGAGGTAATTCCTATTCCCACATATGATGGTTCTGCTAATGTTTATACTTTCATCCAATAATACATTGCAGCTATTGAAGATGAGCACAGATTACCAGCATTGGATATGGCACAAGCAGACATTGACCACTTGGGACCAATTCAAGATTAAGATGCAGATTCGGTTTGCCGACAGGGTTACTTTACCCTTTTAGAAGTTTAATGGAGAGACAGATCCTAGTCAGCATATTGAAGTCTGTTCACAGGAATGGGTGGAAAGGCAACATGAAGAATGGGTGCACCTGTTCGTACATTCCCTGGAGGACGACAATCCAAAGAAATGGTACCTAGACCTGGAGTTGCGCAGCGAAACCACTGTGTTGTTGCAGCAACACCCCCCCCAAAAATTTTGCACATATGGGGCCCCTCCTTTATAATTTTTAAAGGCTTCCTTAAACGTTTTTTGTCCCAGCTTTTATCTTTGCTTTTAACCAGAGAGTCTCGCCATGATAAACCCCAATGCTGCCGGAAGTTTTTAACTCTCAAATAGAAGAGCTTTCAAATGAATTTTTTCTTTTCTCGAAATCACGGAGCAATTTGCTAAAACCTCGTAGTAGCGGAACCCTCTCGCTTAAAACGCCCGCAAAAGAACTTAGAAAATATCGCCGAACAAACCGCGGGAGATCTCAGGCTAGCCTTCCGAAATGACCGAGGCCTATCTCATAAACCGCCCGTCTAAGCCTTCCGAAGTAAAAAACTTGGAAATTTTTCGATCGTTTGTTTCTGCGGAACAGTTGATGAAATCCTTCCGAAACGACTCTGCTCCCGAAATGACGGAGCCCTCCACCCAAGCCTTCCGCAACTGCGGAAAGGTTCTGGTATGCCTCCCGAAATGGCGGGACTCATTCGCCTTACTCTCCCGAAAAAGACTTAGAATTTTTCGATTGGAAAGCTGCGGAAGGGATTGGGAAAACCCTCCCGAAACGGCGGACTCCTTCGCTCGAGGAGACTATGCCGCGGAAAGATTCCGGTTGTTCTTCCGAAATGACGGAAGTCTTTTACATAACTCTCCCGAAACAGACTTAGAACATGTTTTGACCGTTCGCGGAGAAGATTGGAGTTTTCATTCCGAAACGGCGGGAACGGTTCGTGAAACCCTTCCGAAACTCGGAAAAGAACTTAGAAGCTTTCATTGAAAATTTGCGGAAGATCCTCCGAAACGGCGGAAGAACTTGGGAAAGACGCCCGAAAAGTCGGATTGGTTTGTTAAAATCGCGGAAGGTTTTGATGAAATCCTTCCGAAATAGCGAAAAATTCAGCGAAGTGGCCCGAAGCGTCGGAAGCCGTTCACATAAGCTTTCCGAAAAGAGACTTAGAAAATTCAAAAAAAAAAAAAAAAACCTGCGGAAACCTTCGGATTTTCCTCCCGAAACGGCGGAAGCCATTCACAAAAGCTTTCCGAAAATACCGGGAGCATTCGCCATATCGTCCCAAAACCCCGCGAGACTTAAAATTTTTTGGATTAGCGGAAGCCCTTCGCAAGTAGTTCCCAAAATGGCGGAAGCCATGGCGTTATACGTCCGCAACGCGGGTCTCTTTTGCGGAAGGTTTCGAGTTTCTCTCCGCAAAATAGCCCCGAAACGGCGGAAGGTTTGGAGTTTCCCTTCCGCTACGCGGGCCGAAACAGTGAAAACATCCCCTCCATCCTTCCGCAACGGCGGGTGTGACTCGCAAGGCGGTCCCGCGGATGGCGATCGCACGGAAATCAAGATATTTTGACATGATCGCCGCCGTAGTAGCACTTAAACTGCACCACCCACCAAACTAAATGCTCGCACGTGCCGGTCTTTTATAAATTGACGGTGGGGGCTCGATCCAATGCACCATTGTTTTCGATTGGCAAACGACATGGAACGCCGTGCAAATCGCTCCAGCTCACCTCGCTCATCCGCGCTCACGGCCACCTCATTCAAGCGATCCCCACGGTGCCAGGTAGGATTTTAACCTTGAATTTCGCTATTGGGTTGTCTTTTGTGGGAAAACAATGGGTTTTAGTGGGATTTTGACGGGTAAAACACCCGTCAAGGGCTATGTTTTGCCCGTCAGATACAGTTGAATGGATTTTTCGTCATACAAAATCGTCGTAGGCATTGGTTAAAACATTAACATTTTATTTTGAGCAGTGATGGTGGGTGCGAGCGGTTAATCTTGTCCCATTTTAAACCCCGGGCCGCGCCCCTCGTTTTGGGAAAATTTGTCGAAGCCCTATAGGCTTTTCATGTCCCCGGCCGAAAAATCAGGACGTAAAACCCCGGGCCCTTCCATAAGCCTCAGTCCCAACACGCCCTCTACCCAGGAAAAACCTTGTCTCCGGCGCCATTGCCCTGTTCAAAATTCCGTGAGCATTCAAGTCGCGCGAGCTGAAACCGTGGCCACCCTAACCTTTACCATCAATACGTCGCCGACGCCGTCACCCCGCTCGGATTAGGACTTCTCATAGGGCACCTCGACGAGTGTCGTGCGTGACAATAGCATTCGAAGCCCTCACCGAGTCGAAAGTGCGAAAGGAGCTCCCTTGTCGTCACAAAGTCCCTCCAACCTGAGTCTCCCCGCCTTTAGCCTTTCCAACCGCAATAATGATGAAAGACACCTTCGTCCCCAGGGCGGAACCGAAAACCAACGGCTTCCGCAATTCGCCTATCGAGCCGAAAACCAATGGCTTCTGCAATTCGCCTATCAAGCCGAGAACAAAATGTGTCCGCGACATAGCCTATCCCCTCAGGAGCATTCCAGACTCATCTTTTAAGAGATTCAAATGTTTCAATTTGTGTCTTATGTTGAAATAGTATTTTGCTTCCTAAATATACAGCTTCATTGACTTATCTCATTGATATTAAAACGATGTTGCTCTCTGCTAAAACCTCACAGTATGTTGCTCAAATGATGACTTTGATATGGATGTTGTCAGGGATAAGTTAAGATGCCGAAAACCGGTAAAAAGAAAGCTAAGATGACAGAAAAGAAACCTGCCCCTCCCAAAACTGAAGCTTCACTCCAAGACACGAGGTGCACCACTGGTGTCCTTCCAGAAATCAGATGGGGTGACATCTACAGAATGATCCGGGACCAAGAAATCCCAGATATGTTGTTAGAGGAAGCACCGATTTATCTTAACATCAGAGCCTCAGGCATAACTAGAGCCGCTACCCCGCCCTGAGCTGTTCCCCTGTGCTGAAGTGATCGGATGGATACTCCAACATGCCAATGCTGAAGGGAGAGTGATAAATGATAGCGGGAAAGTGGCTATCGCCTCATTTCAACCCGCGTATATTGCGGCAGCCTACAGATTTCCCCGCGTCCAACAAGCTCTGACTGACGAATGGTTGGGCCAAATGAATAACGTCGAGATGGCCAAGAAGCTGCTAATAGCGGGCAAACACTTGAGAAAAAAGGGGAATGATGAGTATGACGTACAGAATCTAAGAGCTCCTTTTAGGTTGATTGCCCTGATGCTGTGCAGAATCTTCGGCATGCCCGATGGCACAGTATACAAGATTCAGTGGGTCCCTATCATTCACTATGTGGCATTTCAGGGAACTATGTTTGACTGGGCCACTATCCTGTCAGATAGTCTGTCCTCAATGATAGTAGCTGCAAGGGAAGGACTAGCTTTGAAGAAGGCTGAATTCTTCATGTCTTCATATCTGATAGATTGTATCTTAGCCAAGATAGACTTCCCCAAATTGGGATGCACATGGGATAGGGCTACCGCCCCGGTCTATATTGCATTCAAGATGTTGTGGGCTCAGAACTACAAGCCCAGCTACAAACTCATCTGTGAGGGGTTCATCATGCCCCTATACGAGAAAATGTTCAAGGAAGAACCAAACTGCCTGTCAGAAAATGCTTTGGAAGTCCTTGAGGATTATGGGGACTTTTACTTTTCGGAGCAAGGTACCTACCTAAGAATGTTTGGAGGGACCAAGCCCCCATACATCTTGCCGCAGTATGCCACAGACTATGTGGTGCTCAAAGAAGCAGTAAGACAACTCTTCTTGGATGGGATTGGAGCAATGCTATACAAGCAACATAAGGCCTCCTTTCCCCCCCTACCTTTCTGCATAGGTGCTTACAAGTTTTCAGGGGTTGCCTCTGCCGACGAATTTGTTCAAGAGTTGAAGGCCTTCCACTTCGGTGAGGTTATCTTCCACAGGAACGATCGAAAGGGTAAAGTGGCCGAGCATTGCAAGGAGATCTATGCCCACTTCGAGTACTCCCACTACCCTGATGCCGAGGAAGAAGCATTCAGAGGCATCAGCAACATGACTGAGCTACGGATCTGTCGCCAAGGTACTGGAGCAAGCTCTAGCTCAACCAAGGCCTAGAAGACCAGCCAACAAAAGGAGAAAGAAGCTGAGGATGCCCGAGCTCAGGAAGAGCTCAGATTAGGAGAAGAGGCGAGGTTACAGCGGGAAGCCGAGGAAGCAAGAAAGAAGCAAGAAGCTGAAAATGAAAGACTGCGGAAAGAGGCTAAGGAAGCCCAAAAGCAGAAATAAACTGAAGCTGAGCAGGCAGAAAAGAGGGCGAAAGAAGAATTGAAGACAAGGGAAGATGCCGAGGCGGGTGGATCCGGTATGCAGGACATGGAAATAGACACCTCTCAAGCAGGGGGCTCTGGTGCCCAGAATAAAGAAGGAGACCCTGCTCAGGAAGTCCAGACCCCACCAGAAGAAGAAGACATAGACATCATAAACCGACCAATTGTCCCGTACACTCCATCAGGAAAGCGTACGGTGTCCAAATGGAATGAGTTTGTCTATGACAAGAAAAGAAAAGCAATGGTCCTCAAATCAGAAGAGAGGATCAAAAGTCCCTTTCATGAGGACATCGTTACCCACCGGGAGGTCACTATAATGCAGAATACGGACCAAGATCCCTTTGCCATGGCGACCGCAGCTGTAGCAACAGCAAAAGCATCCCTGGCCAATGTAGGCGTGATGGTAAGAGACAGTGAATTGACAAGGAAGAAAGCTCGCACGCTACAACAAACTGTGGCTAATGAGCAAGCCCAAAGAGATCTGGCAGTGAACAAGTATAATTGCTTGTACGCTGAACATAAGGAACTGTCAAACAAGTACATCTAGCTAGAGGAGGAAAAGGACCAGCTAACACTCCAAATGATGATTGTAGAAGCGGAGAAGAATGGAGTGGAGGAAAAGGCTTCTCAGCTAGAAGCAGACAAGCAAACATTAGCCGAGCGGTTAGAGCAGGCTGAGAGCAAAACGATGGACTTGGCTCCCTTCCATGAGCTGTCCTGCAGCATTCTGAAGCAAATAAATGACACGCAGGAGCTAATCACTGACGAGGTTTGCAAACTCAAGGCCATGATAGTCAGATTAAAAGAAATTAATGCTGAGGCCCACAGGCTCAAAGCTAAGAATACCCGTGTCAAGGAAAATGTCATAAGTCAAATGGCATGGAGAGAAGGGAAAGGAGGTTTCCCCCCGCATCTTCCTTTTAAGGCTGTGGACGATTTTAATGAAGATATAGCCTTGCTGGAGTTTGGTAGGAACTGTGCCAATAAGCTGATAACCAGTGTGCAGAGAACAACAGATAGAATTAACAGCCTATACCAAAAGCTCAAAGGAGTCCATGATAACTGCACATTGAGTTTCCCTCAGACCCTAGAAGACTTCCCAGAAAAGGAGCAGCGGTTGTCTCAGCTAAAAGAAGAGCTAGGCATCCAGATGGAGTATGTGAAAAGGATTGATGTCCTGGCCATGGATGATCTCCAGCATTATATTGGTTCATCATCACTTCACAACCATCTGCTGAAGGAAGCGCATCAAGCTGCTGAAGCAGAAGTCCAGAGCATTAAAATAGAGCTCGGGAAGAATGTGACTTCTCAAAAAATCTTGTTTCCTGCTGCAGCAAACATAATCATAAGGGACACAGGTGTGTGGTACAGCTACATAGCAGAGGAGGACAGGAAAGCTGCAGCAGTAGCAGGAGCATCAGTAGATCCGGCAGCCTCTCTCCCAGCAGCCTCTTCCCCAGCAATGGCAGAAAGTCTGGCCAGTTCAATTCCCCCTTCCCAATTAGGAGCAGCATCAGCAGGGGATTCGAGGGCCTCTCCCCAGGCAGCATCAGTGACAATTAACTTGGGCGACCCTCTGCCAGCAGAAGCTCACGCACAGGAATGAGGCAAAATGAATTCAGTTGAACCACTCTCTTCAGCCAAACGCGTGCCCGGCAGGGAAAGCTTTAGTATTATCCAATTTTCTGTTATGTACATTTTTAATATGTAAGGAGTAAGCCATGGGACAGCTGTCCCTATTTCTGTCAGAACAATTTTGTAAAAGAATAATCATTTTGGTAGTCGATTAGAGAGGAAATTCCTGTAAATGACAGGTGGAGGATGCTAGGTGTCAGCCCAAAGGGAAAATGTGTAGATATAAATAGAAGCTAGGAAAGATTAGAAAGGACTTTTGGCAGGGAAGGAAATTTTGGAAACCAATACGAGCTATCTTGTATCGGGCCTGTAAAATTGAATTTTCTAATAGAAGCCACAGAGGATGGACGTTTTGCATGGGATGTTGGACGGTTGTATGATGGACTATTCTAATGACTGTTGTTCTGTAATGTGAGATCATTCTTATCATCTGAACTATTTCTGTGTATTAATGATTTTGCTTATCCCTGTGCATGCGATTTTCTCTATCTTTGTGAACAATGAATGTGTTTCATGTTAAATCGGGAGCTATCTGCTGATTTCTTCATCTTTGCTGTAGAATTCTCTTGTAGATCAAATGGATAACTGTTCTTTCTTCAAGATCATCCCTACTGCTCGTTGTTCACCCTTTAAATTTGCTCTTCGCAGGGATCTTTAGATTTACTTCAGTTTCTGGTAAACATAGTTCTGTTTCTTTATTTCCGTCTACATAGGTTAGATAAGTTTACTTCTTTCTTTGGTGAGTAATGAAATGTATCATTTATAATCGGAAGCTACCTTCTGAGATCTTTTGCTGTGGTGTTTCTCTTTAAGATCCAATGGTTGCCTGTTCTTTCTTGAAAGATAACTCCCATAGTTCATTTCTCACACTTTAACTACGTTCCTGCGAGGATAGGTAGGTTTGCTTTACTCTTTATTAGATTTAAATTTGTTTCAGTTTTGCATTTAGAACAAACATAGACTAGGCACTTGCATTTCATTCAAAACACATAAAACCCAAAAGAAAGGTGGATCGGGCCATAACCGGTAGAATCGGATTCAAAGTCCAAACCCACGGTTGTCGGAACCGCTAACCGGACGGATTCCCTACACCAAACGGGAGATAGTCTAATTGGGACCATCTCTCGGGGAGAATCCCTTTCTGATTGATGCTACGATATCCGAGGCATCAACAGTTTTTGGCGCTAGAAGGAGGGCCTGAAGTGCATGGCTGATAGAGGAAAATCTTCCGCGGTCATAGATAACACTGAAAACCCGCTTAAAGAAAGCATTTCAAACAGCCCGGATCTTGGATTAACGGACCAAGAACGCCTCATTTCTGACCCTGAGCCTCAAGAAGCTTTGTACGTTGTTCCTTTTATAGAAATAGAGGATTTGAGAAGACATACCAAATCCTACGTTAGACAGCTAGGTGGTTTAAACGTTGTCAACTTCCTCCCCAACAAAATTACACCTAGAAAGGAGCCACAGTACACCCGTGATTCAATTCTCGTTCAGAGTTTTGAAGAACTGGTAAATCTGACTTTGGAAGAAATTTCCGATACCCTTAACAAGACAGACCAAGAAAATCTTGAAGAAATTACCACTCCCAAAAGTACTCCACAGGTTTCACCCTACAATTCTCCTCCGGGGTCCCCACATCCAACCCAAACATGGCTGTACCTGCTTGGAGAGCAAGGGGAGCGCTGAACCTAGCTGGACCATTCCATAATCTGCCTAAAAACCCAGAAAAGGTCTTTCCTAAGTACGATCCAGGGAAGGCCATCTCGGCGGAAGACCACCTCAAGAGTTTTTACTTAGCTTTGAACCTTTTGAACGTACAACATGAAGACGTGGTCTGCAGGTTGTTTCCATATACATTCGAGCCAAAAGTATCATCATGGTACTTTAGCCTACAACCCAGCTCAATCTCTAGTTGGGATGATTTCGAAAAATGTTTTCTAAAGAAATACGGAAACGAAAAGACTGTGGCCACACTTATGAAAGAACTCTTATCCATGAGGATGGAAAAGAAAGAAAAGGTTCAAGATTTCAATCAAAGATCCACTACGCTGTTGAATAACTTCAGTCAAGCTAATAAACCAGCCGAGGAATCTCTAATTGAATACTATACGACCGCTCTTGATGGACCCATAGCAATGTTCGTGAAGAGGTCCAAGAAAACTACCCTGATAGAGAACTTTGAGGAAGCTAGAAAGGTAGAAGAAGAGGCTGGTAGCATTGCTAAACATGCCTTAGATGTGGAACCAAAACCAGCCGCTAGCAAAAAACCTTTGCTGCTCACTAGAAGTAAAGACGAGCCATCTACGGACATGGAAAATGTGGTCAAGATGATGCAGAAATTGTCTAACAAAATCGTAGATCTCGAGAAAGACAAGGCTGCTAGCACATCTAGGAATCCTTTCAAGCCTTTTTATAAAAGAAGGGAAGACGGGGAACAGACTCATCCACCAATGAACGCTGCCCCTGTTTTAAACTTGAATGAGAGAGGGATGGAAAATTTCTGCACTTTTCACCAAGAACCACATTCGGAAAAGAGCTGCCCGCAATGGATCAATTCCATGAGCTTAGTCATGAACCAAATGTTGGATTCTCAGATCCCAGATCAGGATAATCCTCCAGAAGAGTCGAGCCCTGAGTTGGAGGAACCAACCCCGGACACTACTATGGTGTTGTGGGATTGGGTACCTATGACCGAATTAGTAGAAGAAGATCACATAGATGGCTCTCCCTCTACCATAAATGTTACCACTCGCAGCAAGGGCCCAATTGCGGATCCTGTCCCAGTCACCTTTCCCCATAAGCCTAAAATTTCGAAATATCCGCCTAGGAGGCATATACCAATCATCCCACCTCAGCCCAAAGTAAACCAAACAGCTGCCAAACAGCCAAGCGCTGACAACACAGTTCAGCCACCTAAGGTCACCATGAACAAAACAGATCAGCCAACTCGAATTGGGAACGAATCCGATATAGGGTATGATATTATCGAAGATATCAAGAAGGTGAAAGAAAACGTATCAATATTTGACATGTGTAGCTTGCCCCATCAACGAGACAAACTGCTACATGTTTTACAACCAAAACCCAGCACTACATTAACGGATTCGCATGACAATCCCGAAATTAATGAGGCCAGCATCGGTGGGAAATCCAAATCTCAAACATTGCCTTTCCTATTGACTTTTGAAATTTTTAATCACAATGTCCACAACTGTTTGGTAGACTCTGGAGCTTCTTCAAACGTTATGCCACTGTCAATTTGTAGGAAAATTAACGGGCAACCCATACCATCTCCAGCTCAAATTATCCAATTAGACAGGACTGCTGTCAAGGTTATTGGGGAGATGAAAGATGTTCTAATTAGGCTGTCAGCTGATCCTAGAGTCTGTTAATTCATTGACATAATGGTGGTCGATATTCCTGAAGCTTATGGGCTGATTTTGAGTAGGGATTGGTCCACCAAGCTGAGTGGCTACTTTGCTACTGATTGGTCTCATCTATGGATGCCTTATCAGAACAGGCAGAATCAGATTAAAGTTCTTAGGGAACCTCATATGAAACAAAACGTAACTCAGCTAGAAGAAAAGAATGAAGCCGTAACCTTCTCATCTTCGGTTCTGGGGAATTATTTCTTGGAAATGGATCTGGGTAATTATCAATCTGAAACCATTAGCAATGAATCAGATAAACAGTCCGATCTCCTTCATTTCTCTCGGACTGATGATGTTGATTGTAACATAGTCAATTTAGTTGCTAACATAGACCACAAAGAAACTAACTTAGCTGAATCTAAAGATACCTTTTGGACATTATACTTTGATGGTTCTAAAACTCTGGAAGGATCCGGAGCCGGTTGTGTTCTAATGGATCCAAAAAGGAACAAGTATTTTTTGTCTTGTAGACTAGAATCCGATTGTACTAACAACACCGCTGAATATGAAGCTTTGGTACATGGTTTAAAGAAGGCCATTGGCTTAAATGTTAAGTACCTGAAGGTCTTTGGTGACTCCGAGATAGTTGTAAGATAGGTAAGGGACACCATTCACTGTCTCTCACCTCACTTGAAAGGTTATCAGGCTGAGGTATGGGATTTAATCATGCATTTTGACGCTTTCAATATAAAATCAATTCCTAGATTGCAAAATTCTGCTGCTGATTTGTTAGCAACATCTGCTTCTAGATTGGTGCCGTCAAATAATAAATGCTCAATTGAATTGATTTTCAGGCCTTCCATTCCTGATAACATCACAAATTTCAAAGTCTTCGATGGTGATGAACAAATTATCAGCTTCTTGACAAACGAAGATAGCTTTCAGGGAGCTGCAATAGATGAGGAAGAACACGATGCTGATTTGATGAAGAAGGATGAGGAGAAAGGAAATTTCATGCCAAAGGGGGTAAGGTCCCTCGAAATGCCGTTCGATCTTCAAAATAAGTTCAAAAGGCCAGCTAATACCAAAACTAACAGCTCATCAATGCAACATGAGTTGGTTAATTTGGGTACCGAGGCAGAACCAAAGTTTGTCAACCTTGGCAAATGTTGTTCACCAGGAGAAAGAGACAGGTTTATTAAATTGTTTAAGCAGTACAAAGATGTTTTTGCATGGACCTATGAAGATCTAAAAACATATGACGTTCGCATCATCCAGCATGTTATACCAATGAAAGCGGGTGTCAAGCCATTTCAGCAGCAGTTAAGAAGGATGCATCCCACTCTTGAACCGCTGATCCAAAAGGAATTAAAGAAGCTCCTAGACGCTAAGATAATCTTCAAGGTTCGGCATTCGAAATGGGTTGTAAACTTGGTTCCCGTAAGGAAGAAGTCGGGAGAGATTAGGCTGTGTGTAGACTTCAAAAATTTAAACAGAGCCTCGGATAAAGACAACTACCCCATACCTTCAATGGAGCAAATCTTACAAATGGTGTCGGGATCCGAATTGTTTTCTCTCCTCGATGGTTTCTCGGGCTATAATCAAGTGTTAGTAGCCGAAGAAGATCGTCTCAAGACCACCTTCAGGACTAAGTGGGGAACTTTCGCCTACAGAAGAATGCCATTTGGTCTGATAAATGCAGGAGCTACATTCCAAAGGGCGATGGATATTGCCTTCCGAGGATTGGGTGGGCAATGTGTTGTTGTTTACTTAGATGATGTGACAGTCTTTTCGAAGAAAAGGGAAGATCATGTTGTTAATCTGAGGCACATCTTTGATCGTTGCCGTAAGTATGGTATTTCCTTGAACCCCAAGAAAAGCGTGTTTGCTGTACCCGAAGGTAAGCTCTTGGGTCATATCATCTCCAAAGGGGGAGTGTCAATCGACCAAGAAAGAGTCCAAGCTATTAATAAGATTCCAATGCCTCACAACAAAAAATCTATGCAGTCTTTTATGGGCACCATCAATTTTGTCCGCAGATTTGTTCCGGATTTTGCACAAATTGTTAAGCCATTACAGCAGATGGTTAAACAAAGCATACAATTCAAGTGGACAGATTTGGAGAAGGACGCATTTAGAGATATCAAGGCAGCTGTAGCTAAAGCTCCTTCCTTAAGGAGCCCAGATTTCGATAAAGATTTCATCTTGTATACCTTTGCCTCGGATGACTCTCTCGCAGCTATACTAACACAAAAGGTGGAGTTGGGGGACGAATACCCAATTTCATTTATGAGCACTGGTCTGCAGGGGGCCGAGCTAAACTATCCCATGGTGGACAAGCATGCCTATGCGGTCTTCAAAGCAGTCAAGCAGTTTAGGCCCTACATTTTGAAGAACAGAACTAAAGTCATAGTTCCCCATCCAGCTGTTAGATCCCTTTTCATTCAAAAGGAATTGGGAGAGAGGAGAGGGAACTGGGTCACAGCCCTGCAAGAGTATGATTTGGAATTTAAACCGGCTACAATCATCAAAGGACAAGGTCTGTGCAAGTTACTGGCGGGAAACTCGACTGATGAAGAGCAACATTGGAAGAATGAAGCTGAGCTCAATTCGGTTGAAGTATGTCCTACCTTCACAACTCCCCAGTCATGGTATAGGGATCTGGTGCACTATTTGCAGCAGGGATATCTGCCCGAACACTGGAACTCTAAGCAAAGAAGGGCACTCCGCTTGAAATCGGCACCCTATCAGATCATTGATGGGATCCTTTTCAGAAAGAATTACGATGGAGTCCTTCTTAGATGTTTGGAGAAGGAAGATGCAAACAAAGTTGTCAAAGAATTGCATGATGGCCCCACAGGTGGTCATTATTCAGGAGAGACGACAACGCACAAGATACTGAGAGATGGTTATTATTGGCCCACTTTGTTTCGAGATGCCCACACATACGCACGAAACTGTGATGTATGTCAAAGAAGCGCTGGGAAGTTACCTAAGGCCGCAGGCCCATTGCAGCCGGTCATCATCTCTGAACCTTTTGAGCAATGGGGCATAGATGTTATCGGAGAAATAAATCCAAACTCTTCATTGCAACACCGATACATCCTGACGGCTACCGACTACTTCACTAGGTGGACGGAGGCCACCCCATTGCGCAAGATCAATGAAGACGCAGTCATCAGCTTCTTGAAAGAAAACATCATAACCAGGTTTGGGGTTCCAATTTCCCTTGTTTTTGATAATTCTACTTATTTTTCATCTTGCAAGATAAATGAATTTGTTTATGAATGGGGAATTAAGTCGCATTATTCAGCCAATTACTACCCTCAGGGAAACGGATTAGCTGAATCCTCAAACAAGAATCTGATTCAAATTCTTAAGAAAACTGTGATAGAAAACCAGAGAAGTTGGCATGTGGCTCTCCCAAACGCCTTATGGGCAGATAGGGTAACCCCGAAGAATGCTTTAGGTGTCTCCCCTTTCACTCTTGTCTATGGCAAGGAAGCCATACTTCCCCCAAACATCTTACTGCCATCCTTGCAATTGTCCCAAGCCTCTCGGGGTTCTGGTAGCCAAGCCTTACAATCCAGGATCAACACCCTGCTTCAACTGGAAGAAGCCCAACACAAAGCTAAAGATCGATTCCATCAACACCAGGACATAGTTAAGAGATGGTTCGATAAGAGGAAATCCGGCAAGAGGGATTTTGAAGTCGGGGATTTAGTCCTGAAATGGGACCATAATCATGAAGGCAAAGGAATGCATACGAAATTTCAACATCTATGGGTAGGCCCGTACCAAATTTCTGCAAAATTAGGCCCATCCACTTATAAATTGACAAATCTCGAGGGAGAAGAAGTAGCCCTTCCTCTCAATGGCCTCGCTCTGAAGCAATACTTCGCATAGTCTCCTCGAGACTTCCTGTACATAAATAAAGTTTTCTTTTGCTTTCGCTTTTAGCTGTTTTATTTTTCGGCCATGTTGTTTCTCTCTTTGTTATTTGAACTTTTACGACAAGTTTTGTTTTCTGAATGCCCTTTTGGTTGAGTTCCCCATTGAAGATAGCTCTCTCAAAGAAAACTTGGGACCCATGAGTCTGGAACTCTGCTCAGTAAATCCGGTCTGTTGTGCCCTCGCTGAAATGTTCAAAAGGGGGAAAGCCTACCCTGCTAGTCACACTAATCCTATTTAATAGTAGAGACCTATGACCATCTTCACTACTATCGTTGGGCTCCACCCACTCTCACACTTTAAAGGCATCTCAAGAAGGTTACCTAAGTTGGACCCATGGAAAGTGGCACCTCTCGAGGACATAGGGTATTGAAATGACTCCATGCTGCAGATTTAACAGCCAAAATGGCCTACATTCAAGAGTCTGTTTTCCAGGGATTCTCGCCTCAATTAAAGCATGGCTGAGACAAAAGCAAAAGACATGTAAAATCAAGAAGGCTGTCCAGAAGGCCCAGCTCAAAATGGGCTCCTCTCCGTCCGTGAAGTTTGATCAAATCAATAAAATTTCTAACTCACACAAAAGGACATTATGGATTGAGGAGCCTAAATCAAAGATCATGTCCAAAAGAAAATATCCCTGGAAGGCTCAAACAGCTAAGCTGTCCAAAGTACAAGCATCCCAAAGGATGCCAGCAGCATGGGAATGAGGAACAAGAGCAATAATGTCCATGAGAGAGTGTTGCAAATCCTGTGGAGTCCGGCAGTAATGGCCATTCGAGAGATGACCCTCCTAAAATGAATCTCATATGCTGGCCCTCTGAGAGTGGTGAAGATGTCTCGGTCAAAGCTCCCCTTTCCCCAATGGCTAGCAGGTAAAGTGCCTCCTTCCCCCACATGACTTTAAAGTGCTCAGCCGAGTAGTGCGGCCAAGATGGATGTTTTTTGATGAGTTTTTTGACCATGAGGGGAAATTTTTCAGAGATCTGTGTTCGCCAGCGACTCGCCATTGTTGTTGCAGCAACACCCCCCCCAAAAATTTTGCACATATGGGGCCCCTCCTTTATAATTTTTAAAGGCTGCCTTAAACATTTTTTGTCCCAGCTTTTATCTTTGCTTTTAACCAGAGAGTCTCGCCATGAGAAACCCCAATGCTGCCGAAAGTTTTTAACTCTCAAATAGAAGAGCTTTCAAATGAATTTTTTATTTTCTCGAAATCACGGAGCAATTTGCTAAAACCTCGTAGTAGCGGAACCCTCTCGCTTAAAACGCCCGCAAAAGAACTTAGAAAGTCTAGCCGAACAAACCGCGGGAGATCTCGGGCTAGCCTTCCGAAATGACCGAGGCCTATCTCATAAACCGCCCGTCTAAGCCTTCCGAAGTAAAAAACTTGGAAATTTTTCGATCGTTTGTTTCTGCGGAACAGTTGATGAAATCCTTCCGAAACGACTCTGCTCCCGAAACGGCGGAGCCCTCCACCCAAGCCTTCCGCAACCGCAGAAAGGTTCCGGTATGCCTCCCGAAATGGCGGGACTCATTCTCCTTACTCTCCCGAAAAAGACTTAGAATTTTTCGATTGGAAAGCTGCGGAAGGGATTGGGAAAACCCTCCCGAAACGGCGGACTCCTTCGCTCGAGGAGACTATGCCGCGGAAAGATTCCGGTTGTTCTTCCGAAATGACGGAAGTCTTTTACATAACTCTCCCGAAACAGACTTAGAACATGTTTTGACCGTTCGCGGAGAAGATTGGAGTTTTCATTCCGAAATGGCGGGAACGGTTCGTGAAACCCTTCCGAAACTCGGAAAAGAAGTTAGAAGCTTTCATTGAAAATTTGCGGAAGATCCTCCGAAACGGCGGAAGAACTTGGGAAAGACGCCCGAAAAGTCGGATTGGTTTGTTAAAATCGCGGAAGGTTTTGATGAAATCCTTCCGAAACGGCGAAAAATTCAGCGAAGTGGCCCGAAGCGTCGGAAGCCGTTCACATAAGCTTTCCGAAAAGAGACTTAGAAAATCAAAAAAAAAAAAAAAACCTGCGGAAACCTTCGGATTTTCCTCCTGAAACGGCGGAAGCCATTCACAAAAGTTTTCCGAAAATACTGGGAGCATTCGCCATATCGTCCCGAAACCCCGCGAGACTTAAATTTTTTTGGATTAGCGGAAGCCCTTCGCAAGTAGTTCCCGAAATGGCGGAAGCCGTGGCGTTATACGTCCACAACGCGCGTCTCTTTTGCGGAAGGTTTCGAGTTTCTCTCCACAAAATAGCCCCGAAACGGCGGAAGGTTTGGAGTTTCCCTTCCGCTACGCGGGCCGAAACAGCGAAAACTTCCCCTCCATCCTTCCGCAACGGCGGGTGTGACTCGCAAAGCGGTCCCGCAGATGGCGGTCACACGGAAATCGAGATATTTTGACATGATCACCGCCGTAGTAGCACTTAAACCGCGCCACCCACCAAACTAAATGCTCGCACGTGCCGGTCTTTTATAAATTGACGGTGGGGGCTCGATCCAATGCACCATTGTTTTCGATTGGCAAACGACGTGGAACGCCATGCAAATCGCTCCAGCTCACCTCGCTCATCCACGCTCGCGGCCACCTCGTTCAAGCGATCCCCACGGTGCCAGGTAGGATTTTAACCTTGAATTTCGCTATTGGGTTGTCTTTTGTGAGAAAACAATGGGTTTTAGTGGGATTTTGACGGGCAAAACACCCGTCAAGGGCTATGTTTTTCCCGTCAGATACAGTTGAATGGAGTTTTCGTCATACAAAATCGTCGTAGGGATTGGTTAAAACATTAAAATTTTATTTCGAGCAGTGATGGTGGGTGAGGGCGGTTAATCTTGTCCCATTTTAAACCCCGGGCCGCGCCCCTCATTTTGGGAAAATTTGTCGAAGCCCTATAGGCTTTTCATTTCCCCGGCCGAAAACTCAGGACGTAAAACCTCGGGCCCTTCCGTAAGCCTCAGTCCCAACACGCCCTCTACCCGGGCAAAACCTTGTCTCCGGCGCCATTGCCCTGTTCAAAATTTCATGAGCATTCAAGTCGCGCGAGCTGAAACCGTGGCCACCCTAACCTTTACCGTCAATACGTCGCCGACGCCGTCACCCCGCTCGGATTAGGACTTCTCATAGGGCACCTCGGCGAGTGCCGTGCGTGACAATAGCATTCGAAGCCCTCATCGAGTCAAAAGTGCGAAAGGAGCTCCCTTGTCGTCACAAAGTCCCTCCAACCCGAGTCTCCCCGCCTTTAGCCTTTCCAACCGCAATAATGACGAAAGACACCTTCGTCCCCAGGGCAGAACCGAAAACCAACGGCTTCCGCAATTCGCCTATCGAGCCGAAAACCAATGGCTTCCGCAATTCACCTATCGATCCGAGAACAAAATGTGTCCGTGACATAGCCTATCCCCTCAGGAGCATTCCAGACTCATCTTTTAAGAGATTCAAATGTTTCAATTTGTGTCTTATGTTGAAATAGTATTTTGCTTCCTAAATATACAGCTTCATTGACTTATCTCATTGATATTAAAACGATGTTGCTCTCTGCTAAAACCTCACAGTATGTTGCTCAAATGATGACTTTGATATGGATGTTGTCAGGGATAAGTCAAGATGCCGAAAACCGGTAAAAAGAAAGCTAAGATGACAGAAAAGAAACCTGCCCCTCCCAAAACTGAAGCTTCACTCCAAGACACGAGGTGCACCACTGGTGTCCTTCCAGAAATCAGATGGGGTGACATCTACAGAATGATCCGGGACCAAGAAATCCCAGATATGTTGTTAGAGGAAGCACCGATTTATCTTAACATCAGAGCCTCAGGAATAAATAGAGCCGCTACCCGCCTTGAGCTGTTCCCCTGTGCTGAAGTGATCGGATGGATACTCCAACATGCCGATGCTGAAGGGAGAGTGATAAATGATAGAGGGAAAGTGGCTATCGCCTCATTTCAACCCGCGTATATTGCGGCAGCCTACAGATTTCCCCGCGTCCAACAAGCTCTGACTGACGAATGGTTGGGCCAAATGAATAACGTCGAGATGGCCAAGAAGCTGCTAATAGCGGGAAAACACTTGAGAAAAAAGGGGAATGATGAGTATGACGTACAGAATCTAAGAGCTCCTTTTAGGTTGATTGCCCTGATGCTGTGCAGAATCTTCGGCATGCCCGATGGCACAGTATACAAGATTCAGTGGGTCCCTATCATTCACTATGTGGCATTTCAGGGAACTGTGTTTGACTGGGCCACTATCCTGTCAGATAGTCTGGCCTCAATGATAGTAGCTGCAAGGGAAGGACTAGCTTTGAAGAAGGCTGAATTCTTCATGTCTTCATATCTGATAGATTGTATCTTAGCCAAGATAGACTTCCCCAAATTGGGATGCACATGGGATAGGGCTACCGCCCCGGTCTATATTGCATTCAAGATGTTGTGGGCTCAGAACTACAAGCCCAGCTACAAACTCATCTGTGAGGGGTTCATCATGCCCCTATACGAGAAAATGTTCAAGGAAGAACCAAACTGCCTGTCAGAAAATGCTTTGGAAGTCCTTGAGGATTATGGGGACTTTTACTTTTCGGAGCAAGGTACCTACCTAAGAATGTTTGGAGGGACCAAGCCCCCATACATCTTGCCGCAGTATGCCACAGACTATGTGGTGCTCAAAGAAGCAGTAAGACAATTCTTCTTGGATGGGATTGGAGCAATGCTCCACAAGCAACATAAGGCCTCCTTTCCCCCCCTACCTTTCTGCATAGGTGCTTACAAGTTTTCAAGAGTTGAAGGCCTTCCACTTCGGTGAGGTTATCTTCCACAGGAACGACCGAAAGGGTAAAGTGGCCGAGCATTGCAAGGAGATCTATGCCCACTTCGAGTACTACCACTACCCTGATGCCAAGGAAGAAGCATTCAGAGGCATCAGCAACATGACTGAGCTACGGATCTGTCGCCAAGGTACTGGAGCAAGCTCTAGCTCAACCAAGGCCCAGAAGACCATCCAGCAAAAGGAGAAAGAAGCTGAGGATGCCCGAGCTCAGGAAGAGCTCAGATTAAGAGAAGAGGCGAGGTTACAGCGGGAAGCCGAGGAAGCAAGAAAGCAGCAAGAAGCTGAAAATGAAAGACTGCGAAAAGAGGCTGAGGAAGCCCAAAAGCAGAAAGAAGCTGAAGTTGAGCAGGCAGAAAAGAGGGCGGAAGAAGAATTGAAGACAAGGGAAGATGCCGAGGCGGGTGGATCCGGTATGCAGGACATGGAAATAGACACCTCTCAAGCAGGGGGCTCTGGTTCCCAGAATAAACAAGGAGACCCTGCTCAGGAAGTCCGGACCCCACCAGAAGAAGAAGACATAGACATCATAAACCGACCAATTGTCCCGTACACTCCATCAGGAAATCGTACGGTGTCCAAATGGAATGAGTTTGTCTATGACAAGAAAAGAAAAGCAATGGTCCTCAAATCAAAAGAGAGGATCAAAAGTCCCTTTCATGAGGACATCGTTACCCACCGGGAGGTCACTATAATGCAGAATACGGACCAAGATCCCTTTGCCATGGCGACCGCAGCTGTAGCAACAGCAAAAGCATCCCTGGCCAATGTAGGCGTGATGGTAAGAGACAGTGAATTGACAAGGAAGAAAGCTCGCACACTACAACAAACTGTGGCTAATGAGCAAGCCCAAAGAGATCTGGCAGTGAACAAGTATAATTGCTTGTACGCTGAACATAAGGAACTGTCAAACAAGTACAGCCAGCTGGAGGAGGAAAAGGACCAGCTAACACTCCAAATGATGATTGTAGAAGCGGAGAAGAATGGAGTGGAAGAAAAGGCTTCTCAGCTAGAAGCAGACAAGCAAACATTAGCCGAGCGGTTAGAGCAGGCTGAGAGCAAAACGATGGACTTGGCTCCCTTCCATGAGCTGTCCTGCAGCATTCTAAAGCAAATAAATGACACGCAGGAGCTAATCACTGACGAGGTTTGCAAACTCAAGGCCATGATAGTCAGATTAAAAGAAATTAATGGTGAGGCCCACAGGCTCAAAGCTAAGAATACCCGTGTCAAGGAAAATGTCATAAGTCAAATGGCATGGAGAGAAGGGAAAGGAGGTTTCCCCCCGCATCTTCCTTTTAAGGATGTGGACGATTTTAATGAAGATATAGCCTTGCTGGAGTTTGGTAGGAACTGTGCCAATAAGCTAATAACCAGTGTGCAGAGAACAACAGATAGAATTAACAGCCTATACCAAAAGCTCAAAGGAGTCCATGATAACTGCACATTGAGTTTCCCTCAGACCCTAGAAGACTTCCCAGAAAAAGAGCAGCGGTTGTCTCAGCTAAAAGAAGAGCTAGGCGTCCAGATGGAGTATGTGAAAAGGATTGATGTCCTGGCCATGGATGATCTCCAGCATTATATTGGTTCATAATCACTTCACAACCATTTGCTGAAGGAAGCGCATCAAGCTGCTGAAGCAGAAGTCCAGAGCATTAAAACAGAGCTCGGGAAGAATGTGACTTCTCAGAAAATCTTGTTTCCTGCTGCAGCAAACATAAACATAAGGGACACAGGTGTGTGGTACAGCTACATAGCAGAGGAGGACAGGAAAGCTGCAGCAGCAGCAGGAGCATCAGTAGATCCGGCAGCCTCTCTCCCAGCAGCCTCTTCCCCAGCAATGGCAGAAAGTCTGGCCAGTTCAATTCCCCCTTCCCAATTAGGAGCAGCATCAACATGGGATTCGAGGGCCTCTCCCCAGGCAGCATCAGTGACAATTAACTTGGGTGACCCTCTGCCAGCAGAAGCTCACGCACAGGAATGAGGCAAACTGAATTCAGTTGAACCACTCTCTTCAGCCAAACGCGTGCCCGGCAGGGAAAGCTTTAGTATTAGCCAATTTTCTATTATGTACATTTTTAATATGTAAGGCATAAGCCATGGGACAGCTGTCCCTATTTCTGTCAGAACAATTTTGTAAAAGAATAATCATTTTGGTAGTCGATTAGAGAGGAAATTCCTGTAAATGACAGGTGGAGGATGCTAGGTGTCAGCCCAAAGGGCAAATGTGTAGATATAAATAGAAGCTAGGAAAGATTAGAAAGGACTTTTGGCAGGGAAGGAAATTTTGGAAACCGATACGAGCTATCTTGTATCGGGCCTGTAAAATTGAATTTTCTAATAGAAGCCACAGAGGATGGACGTTTTGCATGGGATGTTGGACGGTTGTATGTTGGACTATTCTAATGACTGCTGTTCTGTAATGTGAGATCATTCTTATCATCTGAACTATTTCTGTGTATTAATGATTTTGCTTATCCCTGTGCATACGATTTTCTCTATCTTTGTGAACAATGAATGTGTTTCATGTTAAATCGGGAGCTATCTGCTGATTTCTTCATCTTTGCTGTAGAATTCTCTTGTAGATCAAATGGCTAACTGTTCTTTCTTCAAGATCATCCCTACTGCTCGTTGTTCACCCTTTAAATTTGCTCTTCGCAGGGATCTTTAGATTTACTTCAGTTTCTGGTAAACATAGTTCTGTTTCTTTATTTCCGTCTACATAGGTTAGATAAGTTTACTTCTTTCTTTGGTGAGTAATGAAATGTATCATTTATAATCGGAAGCTACCTTATGAGATCTTTTGTTGTAGTGTTTCTCTTTAAGATCCAATGGCTGCCTGTTCTTTCTTGAAAGATAACTCCCATAGTTCATTTCTCACACTTTAACTACGTTCCTGCGAGGATAGGTAGGTTTGCTTTACTCTTTATTAGATTTAAATCTGTTTCAGTTTTGCATTTAGAACAAACATAGACTAGGCACTTGCATTTCATTCAAAACACATAAAACCCAAAAGAAAGGTGGATCGGGCCATAACCGGTAGAATCGGATTCAAAGTCCAAACCCACGGTTGCCGGAACCGCTAACCGGACGGATTCCCTACACCAAACGGGAGATAGTCTAATTGGGACCATCTCTCGGGGAGAATCCCTTCCTGATTGATGCTACGATATCCGAGGCATCAACACACTGATTGGGAAATGTTGACTGCAAACTTCCAGAGGGACTTTAGCTTCGAGGATGAAAACCCACTGATCCATGAGGCATTGCAAATAATTAAGGAACGCATATTCAGGAAAGACTGTCCTCAGAAAAATATGACATTGGAGGAATTCTTCGGGTCAGATACCTTTTCTACGAACCTACAGTCAGAATGGAAGAAACATGAAGAACATACTATCGAGTGTTATAACCTAGTTGAAGAAGATGGGGATAGCAAGAAAGATGATGATGATGATCCGCGCAACATAAACATACCAGAATCGGAGGGTGCGCGCGACATAGAAGGACCTCCATTAGAAATCCCAGATATGAGCGGACCAGTAAAAACACAGAAGGTGAATATTGGCACAAAAGAAGAATCGAAGTTCTCAGCAATTGGAGACTATTGGGATGATCAAACTATTACAGAGATCACAGATACCTTACGTGAGTATCAGGAGCTGTTTCCGACAAAATTTATAGAAATGAGAGGAATTCTTGGAGACCTAGGAGTCATGAAAATACCATTGAAGCCAGGTGCAAATCCTGTCAAGCAGAGACCGTACAAATTAAATCCGCACTATAAAGAAAGAGTGCGCGCAGAGCTAGATAAGATGCTAGAAGAAGGAATCATTGAACCTATCGAGGAATCCGAGTGGATTAGTCCCATGGTCATTCAAGACAAGAGAATGAAGGGTGAGATCAGGATTTGTGTGGATCTCAAAAAACTGAATGATGTTTCTATGCACGACCCATTCCCCACTCCTTTTATAGATGAAGTGCTTGACAATGTTGGAGGGAATGAGACCTATTCTTTTACTGATGGTTTTTCAGGGTATCATCAGATCAGGATTGATCTGGCAGACAGGCATAAGATGACTTTTGCTACATAATGGGGGTCATTTCAGTACACAGTAATTCATTTTGGCCTAAAGAATGCACCTGCCATATTTTCCAGAGTGGTCATCGCAACATTCAAAGAGTATATGCATAAGTTTCTTGAAGCATATTTTGATGATTGGACTGTCTTTGGCCTATTGAAGAACCATTGTGCGAACCTCAGAATGATGCTTGAGAAGTGGCGACAGCATCAGATCTCTTTAAATCTAAAGAAGTGTATTTTTTGTGTTCCTTATGGCATTCTACTTGGACACATTGTTTGTAAGCAAGGACTAATGGTGGACCCTGTGAATATTTCCATTATTGTGAACTTGCCAACACCAACCTCAGTCAAGATGTTGTGCTCTACCTTAGGCCATACTGGATACTACAGGAAATTCATAAAGGGTTACGTGCAGATAACCATAGCAATGGAAAAGCTGCTAAAGAAAGACGCACCATTCATCTGGAATGCGGAATGCAAACAAGGGTTTGATACATTAAAAGAAAAGATGGTGACTGCACCGATTCTAGTCTTTCCAGATTGGATGAAGCCATTCCATGTCCATGTTGACGCATCATGCATTGCTTTGGGAATCGTATTAGCCCAACCAGGGGAAGGAGGTATTGACCACCCTATTGCATTCTCGAGCAGGAAGCTCTCAACCACAGAGAAGAACTATACTACTACCAAGAGGGAAGGCCTTGTGATGGTATATGCCCTATAGAAATTCATGCATTACTTGCTTGGTGCGCACTTCCTTATGTTCACTGACCACTCTGCATTGGAATACTCAGTCAATAAGCCAGTATTAGGGGGGCGCATATGCAGATGGCTGTTGCTTTTCCAAGAGTATGATTTTGAGATTGTTGTTAAGCCAAGTAGATTGAACTTGGGACCTGATCAACTGTCAAGGATTGAGTCAGGAGAAGAGCCGACGAACATTGAAGACAGTCTGCCTAATGCATAGTTATTTTCTATACAGGTTTCCGATGACTATTATAAGGATATCATTAATTTTTTAACAACAGGGATGGCACCGCAGGAACTATCCGTCCAGCAGAAGAAGAAGCTAGTGATGCGCGCCGTAGACTTCACTATAATTGCAGGTCAGTTATACAAACTCGGGTCATATGAAGTCTTGCACAAATGTGTACTAGATCATAAGAAACCATTTATTCTAGCAGATGCACATTCAGGGATCATGGGAGGTCCTTATGCAGGAAGGGCTACCGCGCAGAAGATACTGCGTACAGGGCTATGGTGGCCCATGATCCACAAAGATTCCAAAGAATACTGCAGGCACTGCGATGTCTGTCAGAGGACAAGGAAACCTTCGCGAAGGGATGAGATGCCATTGAATACGTAGTTGACCTTGTAGGCGTTTGAGAAATGGGCAATTTATTTTGTGAGTCCTATAAACCCACCAAGAAAAAGAACTGGTGCGAGGTATATTATTACTACTACTGATTACCTCACCAGATGAGAAGAAGCAAAACCAGCAAAGGACTGCAGTGCCAGTACTGCTGTGCAGTTCATTTTTGAAGAAATATTGTCAAGATTTGGCTGTCCAAAGATTTTGATGAGTGACCAAGGTACTCACTTTTTGAACAAGACCATTGAGGCACTTACAGAGGAATTTCACATTCGTCATCAGCGCAGTACTCCATATCATCCACAGGAAAATGGCACTGTTGAGGCTTTCAATAAAATACTGGAGAACGCACTGACTAAGGTCTGCAATGTAAATAGAGATGATTGGGATCTACACATTTCTTCTGTGTTATGGGCATACAAGACCACATGCAAGAAATTGACAAGACATACACCTTTTCAGTTGTCTTATGGGCAGGAAGCTATAATGCCAATGGAGTACATTGTCCCTAGTTTAAGGATCGCTACGTTCACATGGATGGAGGACCACGCAGCATTAGAAGAAAGGTTGCTACACCTTGTTGGGTTGGAGGAAGATCGCTTCATTGCCGACTTCCACCAGCAAGCTCAGAAAGACTGCGAGAAAGCTTGGCATGATCACCATATAAAGAACAAGTGCTTTTAGGTAGGTGACCCAGTCCTCCTGTATGATAGAAAATTCATGAATTTTCCTAGTAAATTTAAGATGCATTGGCTTGGTCCATATACTATAATACATGTTACTAACACTGGTGCAGTCCAGTTAGCCAATTTAGCTGGCGATATCCTACCGACTTTGATAAATGGAAGCAGGCTAAAGTTGTATCATGATAGCCTTGCTTCACAGAATCTTGAATAACAGGAAGCAGAAGATATTTCCAAGTGTCAGGTACAATTGAAATTGGACACTAGAAATGTCAAGGAGTCTATACATGTATGATAAGTAGAACAATGTGTGTATCGTGCAGCACTGCTGAAGCTGCGCGGGAAAAAAAAAAAGGTTGGCACTGCGAAGTAACTGTGCAGGATCATAGATGGCTAGCTATGCAGCTCAGCGCAGAACTGAGAAAAATAGTTGTTAGAGTACTTTTGAGAAAATAGCCGTTATATGACCGTTACAACAACCGCTTCAGCATTTAAAGGAAAAATAGTCGTTCTGAACATGCTGACAATGGAAGGGACCAAAGGACTCGTTTAAATTGGCCAATGGACACCACATTAAATGCTCATCTAGCCATTGGAAGGTGCAGGGGGGACTCAGTTGTGCCTATAAATAATGACGCATAAGGACTCGCGAGCATTACCAGACACTTAGAATTTTTATGCGTTTGCTCCTATGCTAGCAACCCTTAGTCATCTCTCAGAAACAATTTCCTACTCTCGCCAGTGAATGTCCAAATCACCAGATAGAGAAGAAGAGCTTACACTTCAAAAAGCAATCTGAGTCTTTCAGCATGGGGGAATTGCAGAGTTAATGAAAACCCCTGCCAAGAAGGTTGTAACAGAACAAGGCCAAGGATCTCGTAGATCACCTCGCCATACTCCAATCATGCAAGATAAAGGGAAAGACTTAACTGCACCATGAAGAAATATTCTAAAGATGGGCTAGACGGCACAAAGATCGCTGGTCTTTCATAAAGAACCATTGAAGCTGACACCAGAGTATATATCACCATGGGCATTGGATGCCCTAGTATTTAAACTAGTCAAGACCGCTAAATATGAAATCCCATTGTCGCTGATCTCAAAACATGTAGAGGTTGCCAAGAACCTACTCTAAAAGATTATGGATTGTAAGTGGGAAGATTTTGACCTCCTAGGCGTGCAAAAGGAAGAGCCCCATGTGCCTAAGTACCCACAGTTCTAGCCTAACCAGTATATGTGCTGGAAAAAGGATGCCAAGGGCACATTTAACTTGGTTTCCGAAAGCTGGCTGACATTGGTAGTTCAATCAGGTTTGTTGAACCTCCTCAGATTGCCACATTTTGATCGCTCACCGGAACTTAATTCCATGGTTCGCACACTGATGGCGCAAATCCACCAGGGATACTTATGGCGAGACAAAAATATTGATGTCAACATTGCTTTGATCCACCGCATAACAAGCCTCAGCAAGCGCGGTAAGGATCCCAAGCAGTTCTTCCAAGGGAAGAGCAAGGAAAAAGAAACTGTCGAAAAGATGAACAAAAGCCATGCATTTGTAAAAGGGAAAAGAGGTTTCCCCACATAAGAAATTGAAGATAGAACGACAAAATTTATCACACAGCTGCTTGTAGGAAAAATCCTCAGAACGGCTAGGCCACCGAAGGTGCCTATGGGCACAGTACTACTCGGTGCCACAGCAACTGAAGGCACCGAGCTCAATTGGTGTCAATATATTCTGAATGAGTTCTTGGATGAGCTCAATGATACCTAGGAAAATGGCAGACAATTCCACTTCACATGGCTGATCATCCTCATCGCCTTTTTTGGATGGAAGGAGACAAGGGACTATGTGGGTGCTAATATAGAAACCAATGATCTGAGAGGATTCTGGTATGCCAACCTCTAGGAAAATATCAACGCAGAGCGACAGCATGCGACAGCTGAGGTTTTATATCAATATTACACTCAGTTGCGTGACGTGATTATACATACACCCCACATCACAAAGTAGATAACGTCGAAGTACATTCGCGTTCTTGATTTCAGTGCAGGCATGCGATGTATCTTCATTTCACCCAAGGAGAGAATGAAGAAGCCAGAATGGTTCCTGGGTAACTACCATATGTATGAGGATGACATTGAATCCCTCATGAAGGACTGGCCCTCCAACTCCTGTGTGGAATTCATGGATGTTGAGACAGACTCTGACGAAGACGAGCCAATCCCGCTATCATGCCCGATTGTTGAAGAAACAAGAAAGCGGAAAGAGCCTGAGACCTCGCAGAAGCTGAAGGCGCAGAAGAAGATGAAGGCCACAAAGACTCAAGCTGAGACAATGCTGAACGAAGATGACTTTGACATGATAGCAGAAAGGGTCTCAGAGCAGATGCAGGAGCTCATGAATGACAAAGATAAAAAGGATCAGGTCATTCAAGATGATCTGCAAAAGACCAGGCTCACACTCCAAGGTCTCATGAAGAAAATGGACGATGTCCAGAAGAGCCTAACCTTGAATCAAGGAGCATCAGCTGAAGGGAGGTCGGTAGGAACCTCGCAAAAAACATTGTCGTAGCTAGCCATAAAGCTGCCGTCAAAGACCAGGATTTTCCATGTGGACCCATTGGCTATTGCATTGCCAATGATAGAACAGACCGTCCTGGACACAAAGGGTGTCGAGCGGGTAGAGCTCGACTTGGCCAAAATCCCCTTACCAGGATTACACTTCATCCACACGCAGATCATCAAGGAGATGCATGAACGAACGGTAGAGTCGATGAAGTCACAAGCGGAGCTCACCGCAGCAAACAAGCAGCTCGAGTTGTGCACAAAAATGCAGCTATGAAATGAACAGGACCGCCAACAAAACTTGGACACTACCATATCTAATGTTGTGAAGGATATTGAAGGTATAGAACTCCAGGATGATCCTGCAGACACAGTTCTGAGGATCAGAGATAAGATGAGATCCTTGAAGTCGGAGATGCAGGATAAAGAGATTTTTTATGTGGCCGATATTGCCACATTGAAGGAAAAACTAAATAAGTGGACGCCATTAACTAAGCAGTAGTTAAGAGAGCAAGCCATCAATGCCGCCACGCAAAACATAACGAGTGGCATGGCTCAGTTCCAAGATCTCTTGGAAAAAGTTTCAAAGGAATTCACTACCTTTGAAGAGGATCAGGGGCTACTGTAGGTAAAGACCGCGGTAAAGGAAAAGCAGACCATGCTAGATAAGCTGGACGCAGAGCTCAAAGCTCTACCACCCAGGGAGAGGTTGTCCAGGTATAAGGAATTATCAGGCTTGAAGAAGAAAGTCCAGGCATTAAGAGAGAAAGAGACTGAGATGGAAAATCAGTCACAGCAACTCCTAGAGCATGCTACAACA